>OV651817.1:15677022-15682022 GCA_927349885.1 Psylliodes chrysocephalus
CAGGTGTATAAACACAAAATATGACTGTAGACTAGAAAAGGACAATGTATTTATAAAATCAGTTTGTTTTTCTTAACTAATATTAAATAATATTTTCAAAACTTGTAAATCTGTGGTCGAAATTCATAATTTCTGCAAAACAACACCATGCTACTATGTGGTGTCCACAATTGCAAAATAAAGAAAAATTGTACAAACATTTCAAGACACCTTAACAACTACTGTATTAGAAACTCTTTTGCAAACAATACATTTTACAAATATAGGCGAGTAATATTATATATTATCATTAGATTTAGGTTATCAAATGTCTTACATAACAAAGAAATGCGCTGGTGATAAAAATATACAGAAAAGAAATCTGTATTTGGTGGAGCACTAGCGCAAATATTTATAATTTAGATGAATATTGTATGTTTAGCGTTTCAGTTGGAACAACAGAGAATAATTTATTGTCAATCATTAAATAAAATATAATCCGGAAACTACAAATCTGTTCTATTACTGACAATAACATTAACCATGACTTTAAAATGACAAACTGGAAAACGTATAGAAATATACTCGACCAGTACTGTAAAATCAATAATAAAATTACCACACGGACGGAACATGAGACAGAAATTAAGTACTTGAGGAGAGTCATTATTGCAGCCAGAGATGGTTCAATAGTCCTAATGCGCGTAAAATCCCTTTAAGAAATACACCCTAATGAAATTCAGAAAATGATCAACAATTAAAATCGTATCAGAAAAAGGTAGCAAATTAACAGAAAGAGGGAGGACAGAATCAGGCTGCCTGGACATCTTTAAGGCAATAAAGAAGGCAATTAAGGAACTTAGGAACAAAACTGGGGAATTATATTAAGGGACCTGGAACCAAGTGTCAACTTTTTATGGAGGGTTTCTTAATCGTTAAGGAAACCGTTTAAGCAGCTCTCCACACTAGAGGACATTAATGACACGTTTAATACTGAAGTCCAGAAAGGGGAAGCAGTTGGGAAATATTTTACAAAAAATTTCCGTAATATTATACAAAATAACGTGAAACAACAGCTCATAGAGGGCATAGCGAATGACATAGGCAACATTAAACCACAGAACGTATCCAACAGCAAACTTACCTCTCCTAAAGAGGCATGGGAAGCCGTTATGAAGATACGTAATCGTAAAGCCCCGGGACCTGACCAAATTAACGGTTTAATGTTGAAAAATTTGAATAAGAAAGCATTCGTACAACTTCGTAACATAATAAACGCTTTATTGAAATTGCAGGACTATCCATCAGCACTCAAGGTAGCGAATATTATAGCTATTTGTAAGTCAGGGAAAAACGCGAAATACATTGAGAGTTACCGTATAATGACAAAAAACAGATCGTACTGGTAGTACTAGACACAGAAAAAGCCTTTGACACGGTTTGGACATGTGAGCTAATTTATAAAATGTTTATAACTGATTATCCTATTTACATTGTAAAAACGATTCACTCATGCCTGCAGGACAAAACATTCTACGTTAAAATAAACAAAACTCTAACAACACCATACAATGCGATAGCGGGAGTACCCCAAGATTCGGTACTGTCGCCTCACTTGTATACCGTTATGACTCATGACATGCCTATGGGTACTAACGGCACTGTACAGACAGCACTGTACGCGACACTTGTGTGTACAAAACCTTATCATCTGCAGAGATAGTGAATAGATGACTGGACATTCATGTGAACAGAACGCTGGTCACTTATCTACATAGTAACAATGTGCTTATACACAAACAAAACAGAAAGCTTAATGCTCACAAAAAGAAAAACAGAAGGTATAATTACGGAGTTAAGCATAAAAGGACAAAGGGTAGCTACTAAGATAACAGTTAAATACTTTGGGGGTATATCTAGATACGGGACTAACGTTCCGTAAACATACCCAAGATCGTATCGTCAAAGCAAACTCAGCTATCAGAACTTTGTACCCGATGCTAAGTATGAACAGCAAAGTTTCGAGAGAAACTAAAATATAAATTTTTAAACCGATTATTAGGCCGATCTTAACATATGCATGTCCAGTTTTCTGTTCGATGGCCAACAATCACTTCAAAAAGATGCAAATAGTACAAAACAGGTGTTTGAGGTTGGCCTTAGGGTATGACCGTTACGCCATAATCAATGATATGCACGTAGAGACATCCATGCCTACTATAAAAAAATACATTTTTAAGAGATCAGAAAGCTTCTACATATATTGTCTTCCCGATAACGTAAGGGAAGATATCATTAACATAAATGAGGGAAATAGTGCTAATAGAAAGCAAGGATATCTCCACAAAGCACTTATACTGTACAGACTAGACTGAAAAACACAAATCAAAGCATAGACATACACAGACTCCACGAATGTGACAGAATAACTTAACGTAAAAGCTTAACCCGATTAGTTGTTAAGACTGGTCGGATGGTGGACTGTACGGTGGACGGGCCGGCGAGACAGAAAACAAGACTCTTGTCCTCTTTCCCGACGACCCATCAATCGTTCAGATCACGAGCTGTTACATGACTACACAAACTATATAAGCACATTGACATAACTGACAACCCTGTTTTTTTCTTAGCCTTTTTCAGGGAGACTAACTACAATTAACTTCAGACAAAACTTATTATGCAAATCCATTATCGCCATTGGCAAACAGTCAAAATTAGTATATAATATCGTAAGATAAGGAGATACTAAGATATTATCAGCAATAAACAGACTGCATTTTTTCGCAATTGGGAGCAAAGACGACGCCCATACTCCTCTAGAGCACCAGGAAGAGGAAGGCAAGAAGTCATGGCCTAATATAAAAATGCTGATGTAGATAAATATTGTTACGCAGCACCCTGTATCGTGCTGCGGTCATCATAAGTAAAAGTACGAGTAAATGAAGAAGACAGAATATTCCCGAAAAGTCTCGAAATGTCATTCCTTGTCAAAGAAAAGTCCAGATTGTTCGAGAAGTTTCCAGAAGGGAAAGCAAGCTATATAAGGCGACTACCTGACGTCAGAGAGTCAGTTTTATGATAGACGTTAAACGTTAATGTTATTGCGTCAGTTATTGCGTCAGTTGAGTTGAGTTATTGTAAAAGTTGAGTTCAAATAAATTGTGATACCAAAAACCAGCGTAACTATATTTACCATGTTAAATAAAAGTATTTTTGATTTGATTGATTGATATACGTTGTAAATATTGAAATCGTAATAGAAGGTTGTATTTATTTAGACCCGAATTAAATTTATAAACCGGTCTCGGATGGATGAGTCGGACTCAGCTGAGTCGTCCTTAAACAAAAATCGAAGTGTGGTTATATGGCGGTAATTTAAAGACGGACAGTCAAAAATCTGTCAAAGTACTCTGAAAAAGTTAAAACCGAACTTTGATTTTCGTTCAAGGACTCACCTGATACCGGTTTATAAATACGTACCTTTTTTAGTCATTATGATCCAAAAATTAAATCAAAATAAGGTTCTACCCACCTGTGCGCGTTTGATCTGAAATTATAATGTTACATATTAGCCGCTACGATATAATAGAAGGATACAACACATAAAGTCTATTCCAATCCGAGATTCAGCAAATGTAAATAATGATCAGCGCGTGATCGCCTCGTGGCTTGCTGGAATCTGCAATGCTATTGGTCAAACAGCCATAAACTGCTAGAGCTGCTCATTACTGTTTTGATGCAGATGCGTACTCAGATTCAGTGCGACGTGCATCTTCGTTAAATGTGTTGTTTGAATTGATTATTTTTAAATACCGTTACCTTGTAGTTTGTGTTTTATTTAAATACTTTCGAGGTATATTAAATAACAATGTGTTTGCTCCTCGGGCATATCCCGAAACTTTTTGTGTACTGTTTAAATACTTGTTTGGTATATTAAATAAAATATCCAGGACACTTGAACATATCTAGCGCGGATACAGCTGATGAGTCTACAGAAATGCAATTGTCACCTCCTAGACAAAGGTCAAAAAAGTCTCATTTCGACATAAAAAGCAAGGAAATGATTTTATACGTTTATAAGCATGAGACTTAAAGAAAATCCAACATTACTTAAAGATGAAATTGTAAAAAAAGTGGCAAGTAAAACAGGAGTGTGTGGTCGCAGCTCGCAGCGTCTACAAAATTATCAAAGAATATACCACTAACCATACATTTTTGGCGTCAAAAACCAACCAAAATCGTAAAAAATTGTAAATTTTGTGGATGCCTTTGATAGAAATTCAACCAGAAGATTAGTTTATCAATATTTTTTAACAACGAACTCCCTACTATTGATAAGGTACTTAAATACATCAATGATCCTCTGGACCTGCCAAGTTTTAAACGCATTGTATAGATTATTGAAAACATTAAATTTTAAATATCAAAAACAAGGAAAAAATAGCTTGCTTAATGCTTATAGATAACGATGAAATAGTGCTATGGAGAAGAGAGTATTTCCAAAAAATAAAATCCTACAGGAATGAAAATAGAAAGATTTATTTTGTAGACGAGACTTGGGTAAATGCAGGACATACTAAATCAAAAATATTAGTTGATAATTCTGTCACTTCCTCAAGACGGGCAGTTTTTGATGGATTTTCAACAAGATTAAAAAATACAACAGGTAAATTATAGTCGTATTATATTATTTACTTTCGGTATATGTATATTTTACAATTTTGGTATCTATCCGGCTGATTGAATAATACTTTAATAGTAAATGAAAGTACATTGTATCGGGACATTTGAAACAGTTAATATTCAGGCTTTTCATTGCACGGCATTATTAAGATGGCTGACATCTTGAGCTGGTTTATTTGTCTGGGTGCTTTTTGATTTTAGGTAAAGGAAAAAGGCTGATAGTTTGCCACATTGGAAGTGATGACGGATTTATTCCAGAGGCGCTGTGGACTTTTAAATCAAAAAAAACCGGAGATTACCACGAGGAAATGGACAAAAAATCTTTTGAAAAGTGGTTT
>OV651817.1:15687022-15697004 GCA_927349885.1 Psylliodes chrysocephalus
TTTTCTTGAATAATTCTAACTTAGAACCCTTTAGATTTTCAGAATTTTCGGTTTATCCTAACTACTTTAATAACAATTTTCTTAAAATCGGCATATGCATTTTTTATCTGATAATTTTAGGTTTTCCAATTATTTCTTACGTCAATATTCCTAATTCTTAACTTTCCATAAATTGCAAACATTCTCTAACAACCTGTCACACAACAACTGTTGATAGTAAAGGTGAAATTTCTAAGGCGGGTTGCGACCTACATACTTGCAACCATAACTATTTTGAAGGTCATTTTTATTCAAAATTAGTCGCCAAGCCTGCCAATGTATAAATAATATTTAGGCAGTTTCTTAAAAATGACTTTTTTATGGTGGTGCTAACTTAAGCGTACTACTATTTCGCTTTTAGCCACAAAAACACTTTTATAAAATATACTGGCTCTCTGTCGCAACCCCATAGAATAATTAACCGGTCATTTTATTTGAAAAAAATCAGAATAATGCTTGGCTGTGCCTGTAAAGTATCAAGATGTCAACTGTGATGTGTGAATGGCTCTTAAATGTCAAATTATTTAAAAATGTATACTTCTTTTGATATTTATTGCAAATAATTTGTAGTGTATCTTAATTCAGGCTTTGCATAAATAAAGGTACAGCAAGACAGATAATATAATGTTCTTATACAAAGCACTTTTTTATTATATAAAAGAGAGGTAGGATATAATGCTGTTTTTTTTGTAGAAAATTTTTATTATACGATTTTGGATTACATATTCAACCAGCAAATTGTAAATAATAATTATATAACTTCTAGTCATAAATTTCCTTAAAAAATAAAATTTAAAAATGAATCTTCTTACCTTGGTACCGAGGTATTTTGTTGTGTTTTTTTATTTTAATTATAAAGTTGTCATTTATTTGTATGTTGAAAGAAGGCCTTTGTAAATTACATTGTTCTCTATGGATCTACTTTAACACAAAAATAGTTTTGTGGCTATAAGTTGCTATAACCTACCGTCGCAAAACTATTAATAATTTAAATATAGTAAGTAGTATTAATTTAACATCAAGTAATTTTTTAAAATAAAGTACATAATCTCAAAACAGAAATAATTTATAATGAATACGAGTAAATCGAGAGGTAAAATAACAGTCAATTAGCGGAAATACTTAAAAGGGGTAGGTTTAAAGTGTTACGGGTATATTAAAACACACCACACCCGAATAAATCACTTTTATTAACCGAAAAATATTAACAACGCCAATCGCCAAAAATTATTAATTGAATGTAACACACGCCTACTGTGGAACTCGAATCGGTACAAACTGCTACACCGCTCCCTCGCCTTCTCGCTGGTACCGTAGTTCGCGCCTAGCTCCGATACCTGCGCCCTCTCACGCCGCTTCGATGCGTTGGGAACTTGGATTCCCGACAGTGGCGTAACATTCGGCCATCCTGAAAAATTAAATGTCCCCATTAATTACATACACAATACTAATGGTCTTAGTCGATATCACTTTCATCAACCTGCCCCTGGCACTCCTCATCTGTATCAGACTCATACTCAACCTCATTCATTCCGTGATACCGTCTAAGAGAGTCTACAGCGACAACCACTTGGAAACGCTTGTAGCCTCGAACACCCTCTATCGCCTCAATTCGATATCGATCATGTCCTAATACCTTACCTACTCTATACGGACCATCGAATTTATTTGCCAATTTACTACTAACACCTGCGCCCGCCCTTTTTGTAGCTGAATTTCTCCAAAGCACCAAATCTCCAATTTCATAAATGGTTGCAACCTTTCTACCTTTATCAAAATTCTTTTTCATTTTACGTGCAGATTTTGTGATATTAGCCAAAGCCCTAGTGTGATCGGAATGAACTCTCACCCCGTCTGAAAAGACCGGGCATGGGCCAGATACCACAGCCTTCTCTAGGTTTGGGAGCCCATCACTAACCACACCTGCCTTGACTAATGGGTCCTGAAGTTTTACCCTTTTTCGATCAATGGGAGATGAAACATCTCCAGTCATAGCCCTTTTGTTGAGTAACCTTGAGCTTCGTCTCCTTCGCCCACCTTGCTCATCTCGCCCGCCTCGCCCACCACGCCTAGAAACTTGGAGACCAAAGTCGTCACCCTGATCCACCAAGCGGGTGTCGATATTACCTAATACCCTGTCGGGCTCACCAATCTCCTCAACCTCCTTAACCTCCTTCGCCTCGACATCGCTCCTTTGTACTGCACGCTCGACACCCTGAACATCCACCATGTTCTTGAGACTCCCACCAGCCCCGTTATTATCGTCGCTAGCTAGCTCGCCATCCGCCAAATCGGTTACTCGGCCATGACTATGGGAAAACATTAAGTGTGCAGGAGAAAAACGTGTCCCAGCATTGATCATATGATTGAGTCCCCACACAACATCCGACAATTTCTCGTCCCACCGACCTTCAGCCTCTACAGTCGAAGATAAGGCTTCTACAATCGTCCTGTTGGGTCTCTCCACTTGTCCGTTCGCCCTAGGCGTTGCCACCGCATTCAACACGTGCTTTACACCCTTATCCACCAAAAACTCCTTAAACTCCTTACTCGTAAACGCCTTGCCTCGATCCGATATGATTCGCCTTGGATAACCAAACTCACCGAAAACCTCCTTTAAACGAGAAATAGTTTCAGACGACTTAACAGATTTTGTAGGCTTCGCTATAAGAAATTTAGTAAATCCATCCACCACCATTAAAATATACGAGTTACCTTTAATGCTTTTCACAAATGGGCCCAAATGGTCAACATGTATTGTATCAAATGGTACTGGTCGACGCTCAATTGGATGTAACAACCCTTCGACTAAACCGTACTGACCTTTTGCAAATCCACACCTCAAACATGACTTGACGTACTTAGACACAAAACGTCGCATCTTAGGAAACCAATACGTCTCTGATATTAAAATTAGACACCTTTCAAGGGCCGGATGACCTATGTCATCATGATGCTTTCTAAGAATACTGAATCTAGCCATAGCTGGTACATACAACCTATCTCCATGTGAAGTTATACGATAAAGTCGCCCATGTTTCACCTTATAAAGCGCCTTGGTCTGTTTGTCAACGTTTTCTGATGCCAGTAGTCTCACAATTTCTTGCGCCTTAGGATCCTGCAGTTGCACCGTTAAAAACCAATCATTCTCCGACATTGTAACAATATTTACGCAGACTTTATCAACAGGTGGGTTCCTACTTAAAGCATCAACATGCTGCATACGGTTACCAGGTCGATATTCTATCTCCATGTCATACTCTTGAATCGCCAACCACCACCGAGCTATTCTAGGAACCAAGTCTCTCTTAAGTAACGCCGCTCTCACTGCAACACAGTCAGTCACCACTTTAAAACGTTTTCCAACTAGATACACCCTAAAACGCTTGACAGATTCAACTACAGCTAACGTTTCGAGCTCATAACTGTGATACACCTGCTCCTGCACCGTGGTAGCCCTACTAAAATATTCAACAGGTCTCAACTTGTCATCTGCCCCTTTTTGCAAGAGAATACCTGACAATCCCAGCTTACTAGCGTCAGTATGCAGTTCTGTATTCGCCTGATTGTCGTACAATGCTAACACAGGTCTATTCGCCAGATAATCCTTGAGTAAATCAAAAGCCTCCTGTTGCTCGCTGCTCCAACTCCAAGGTACATCCTTCTTAGTAAGAATAGTCAATGGTTTCGCCAACACCGCAAAGTTTCTAATGAATTTCCTAAAATAAGAAGCTAAACCAATGAACTGTCTAACACCATGCACATTCTTAGGTATTGGAAATTCTTGTACGGCTTGTATTTTACGCCTTCCAGGACGAATACCTTCTCCAGTCACCTCGTGTCCTAAATATTCAAGAGTATTTTGCAAGAAGGAACATTTCTCCAGTTTGAGCTTAACACCTGCTTGTTCAATTAACCCTAAAACCATTTCTAGCATCGCTAAGCCCTCTTCTTCGCCTGCAGCTGGTATCAAAAGATCATCGATGTAAGCTAACACCTCGCCATATCTCAGTTTACCTAACATCTTATCAATGATGCGCTGAAACACCGCTGGTGAATTAGAAAGACCAAATGGCACTCGCAAATACTCATAATGGCCATCCGGTGTGATAAACGCTGTTTTATCCACCGAATCTGGATTCATTGGCACCTGATGAAACCCCTGAGCTAAATCTAAAGTGGTAAAGAGAGTTTTATTCGCCAATTTGGTAAGCTGATCCGAAATCAAAGGTAGTGGGTAACGGTCCTTAACAGTGACAGCATTTAAAGCCCTATAATCAACACACATCCTTATCTCACCAGACTTTTTCGGTATCAACACAATAGGACTAGCATAAGCAGATTCACTTTCTCGTATCACACCCGCCTCCAAAAGAGTCTCCACCTTCTGCCTGACCAGCTCTCGTTCATGATGAGATAACCTATAAGGCCTATAATATACTGGTACATCAGTAGTTAATTTTATTTGCATGCTTCCTAAGTTAGTTAACCCAATATCATCCTCACCTGTGGAAAAACACATAGATGTACGCTTTAATAAGGAACATAGACGTTTTCTACATGTCGCCGATATATCTCCTACATTTAAACCTGAAATGTCTAAGCTACTATTATTAGATAAGGAAAGCTTTCTCACTTGTGACTCCGACGCTCCGGTTACATCATCGCTCGGCTGGCACGCCTCCACTCGTGCGATGAGTCGTCCTTTCCTCCACTTAATCTCGCCGTCGCCGTCGTTAACCACCTTCACCTCCTCCAGACCGGTTCTCATCAGCCCCGATGGAATAAGGACATTGGAGGCTTTATGGGGGAAGTACTTCTTTTCCATAAAATAGATGGTGCCTGGAACGCCATTTGTCACCCTCACCTTAATCCTACTGACAGAATTGGGCTGCAACACGACATCTTCCGCCAGTAGCGCCTTCGGTCTGGTAGATTCGCCATCCAAGGAGATCTCCTTCATCAACTCGTTGATGTCTGGGTCCCTCCTCAGATAAGACTTCCCATTCCTCACCACCATAGTGATTCCTGGACCATTGATGGTTGGCTGGCCCAGAAGCAGCTCGATGCGGCCCATCTCGTCGTCCGTTACCAACGCCTTCACGGTGTGCACCTCATCAACAAGGGTCATCTGGAATGACACTTCTCCCAGAGAGGTTGCTGCTCCGCCGCCGAATCCACAGAGTTGGACGTCGCCTTCGCCTTCGTCTACGTCTAGATCAAGCCGTCTTACCGTCGAGAGGGAGATAAGGTTCTGCTCACTCCCAGTGTCCAAGTAGGCCTTGACATCTTGGCCGTTCACCTTCACCAGATGCCTAAAACAACTATCAGAGGGAGTGATAATCAATCTTACCTGCCTCCCAGAGGGAGCATTACTCCTGTCGCCGCTGGTGGTCGCCGCCCTGCACTCCGGAAGTCGATGTCCTGCTTTTCCACAGCCCCTGCAAATGATGGATGGTGGACGGGGACAGTCTCTGCTCAGATGGGTCGTAAATTTCTGGCAGTTGTAGCAGCGCTTCAGGAAGGGCTCCTCCACCCTTTGGACAGCCGGTTCGGACCTCCTCGCCTTGTGATCCTCCCTGTAGCTCTCCAGGCCTGCCAAAAATTTATTATAGAGCTTGTCCGGAGTGTCGCAGTTGGCCGCTTGTGCATTGGCTCTCAGGTTCTCTGGTAACCCACGGATTATGCAGGAAACGGCGTTTTCTCCTCTGACGCCGATGCGGTCACACATGGCCAGCTTGGTGTGGTAGTAGGTGGTCATTGTCTCACCTGGTATCTTCTGCCTGGCTGCCAGCTCCTCCAACATGATGGCGAAGTCTCGCCTTCTGGGGAACGTCGTCCTCAACTTCGCCTTCCACTGGTCCCAAGTCAGGTCGTAGTCTTCCAACTGGTGGTACCAACGTTTAGCCGATCCCTCCAGCTTGGATTGGGCCAATATGGATTTTTCATTGGGGGACAATCCATGGATTTCTCCCATCTGGTCGATCTTCATCAACCACCGCTCGATGTTGGAATCCGCATCGTCGGGGTCGAATCGCTCGACCATGTCAGCCACGAACCACATGGATCTTCGTCCTCCAGCGCCGCTCACCTCATCGGTTCTCATACTAGAAGGTCCTGGGGTAGCAGGGTCTACCGTTTCTCCCACCACTAGAGCCGCCTGTTGTTTGGCTATCCTCTCCACCGCCTTCGACAATCCTCCTGCCAATAGGGCCTTCACTAGGGTCTCCACCGGTATGTTGGACAGGTCCTCTCCTCGCCTCGAATCGGATCTGGCACCGCCTCGCCTTGGGGATGTAGACCGCCTTCTGTACCTACGGTCGGATGTTGGTGAGTCACCGAGGTCGACATGCTCGTCGATTACGAGATCCATTTCGTCGTTAGATTTCGACATTCTTACCTGTGAACAGAACAAAAGAAATTAGTAAAATACATACTGAGTGTGAGCCGTGACCCGATCCACCACGATCTAGTCACTCGCTGACACCTACAACCCAATCCTAGTGATAATCAAATCGCTAGGTGACAATCGGACCCAATCGGAAGGGCAACAGGCTGACTGAGGGACACCAGCACGGATCTGAAGGGCATCAGTTTGACCTGAAGAACACAGACAAGATCGGAAGGGCAACAGTCTAACCTGAGGGACACCAGCGCGATCTAGCCACTCATTGTCACCTGCGACTCGATTCGTAGAATAACAATCCAACAGGATTGCCTATAAAACATCAATTAAATAGTGATCGCCATCCAAAAATACTAGTAATGTACATTAAACGTCACCTCACGCCCAAAAACACCTATTTTGAAAAATAAAGTATTTTTAAAATTATTTAGTACGCCTCTGGTTTCTATAATTAACTCCAAAACACCCTTTTCGACGTCGATTTTACATTTGAAATACGCCTAGGCCTCATTAATTAAAAATTGGCAAAAATAATTTTTATACCGCCATTAAAATAATTATTTTCTCCACTAATAATAAAATTCCACCATTGTATATCATTTCCAATAAAATAAATGCCAATAAATCACTCCAAATCCAAAAATTTAATTTATTTTCACTCATACCCCTTTTTCACGTTACGCCCATGCCTAGCCGGCATGCAGAATTCTCAGAATTGATAAAATGGCCGCCTCGTTACGTCAGACATGCGCCTTAGCGGTTTAAAACTACAGGCTGAAGCTTGTTAGCGGCACCTAAATTGATCGATCGATAAAATATAATGAAAAATTGTACTTACAGATTATTTTATTGATTATTCCAATCGCCTCCAATCGCCACAACACCGTTTTAATTCAAATTGTTCACTATCGCCTACAAATTCGTGGAATTTCACAAACGCCGGTACGAGTACAGGAAATCACGCCAATATCGCCTTTGAAAATGATTTTCCGCACAACACGGGGAACACTATCACCACTTCTGAAATGTTACGGGTATATTAAAACACACCACACCCGAATAAATCACTTTTATTAACCGAAAAATATTAACAACGCCAATCGCCAAAAATTATTAATTGAATGTAACACACGCCTACTGTGGAACTCGAATCGGTACAAACTGCCACACCGCTCCCTCGCCTTCTCGCTGGTACCGTAGTTCGCGCCTAGCTCCGATACCTGCGCCCTCTCACGCCGCTTCGATGCGTTGGGAACTTGGATTCCCGACAGTGGCGTAACAAAAGAAAGTATATCCGTTCTGTTTATTTATCAAGTATTGTTTGAGGTTACTTTTTAATACATTTATTGTTGTTTTTTTTTTTTAATTATGTAAAGAACAAAAATTATAGATAAAAATATTACAAGTGTTACTTTGCACCCTACAGTATGATAAAAGATCTACTCTAATGTTAAGCTAACCAACCTCTTACTTTAAGGTTTCCTGGATTTGTCGCAAACCATTCATAATTTTAACTGCTTTTTTTCTACGGTTCTGCTTCTTCTACTCTTTTTTGTTTTTCCTGTGCCTTTCTTTTTTTCCTTCTTCCGCTTTTCTACGCCTTTAGTTTTCCTTTTCTCTTGATCTTCTCGCCTTTTTCTCTCATTTTCTATTTATAAAAACCATGCTGGTATGCCTGAAGGATCCATATCTGTTTCATGCGCAGTGGATCTAGTTTTTACCATAAATAAAATGCTTAGGTAACTTTTATTTTATATCCCATTGCTGTCACCAATTTATGCAGGTTTTTGGTAACTCAATTTATTTCAAATCAACTTTTACAACTATGCATCTGATAACATGACCTTACAACGTCTATCATAAAACTTACATTATTATCATTGACTTATATAGCTTGCTTGGCCCTTCTCGAAACGTCCAGATATTTCGTGACACAGGATGATCTTTCTGGACATTTCTGGATTTTTATATCTTCTTCTTTTACTTATGATGACCGCACCACACTGTAGGGTGCAGGGTGACACATGCAACTTTTATTTAAATAATTTTCTTACTTTCAATAATATAAATATAAAAATATACATTATAATTTTTAGAAAGTTAAAAGAAGCATATAACATAATAAATAAACATAAATCCACTGAAACCGACCTGCGGCAGTGTCAGTTTTTATGTGGAAACTTTGGTATGAAAAAAAAAAATATATATATATATATAAAATATTACTAACATTAATAAAAATAACTCAGTAAAGTATCACAATAAAGTAAAGCGTCACAATAGGGTTATTATGAGTCACAGTTAGGATAAAGCATCACAATAATGTAAAGCGATAAATAGGGTATAGTGTCACATAAGGTAAAAGACCACAGTTTGATTAAATAATGTTTTAATCGGTATGACAGTTAAAATACAATACAATTAATATTATGTATGATGTATAGGTAGGTACACATAGAAGGTATAACATAATTTGATACAAGAATTTATAATAGTTAATTTAGTTTTTTTATAATTTATATTACTTAATTTAGTTTGGTATACTCAAGGTTTACCCTACGATATGTTATTTATTATATTATGAAATGTTACTCTGAATGTATCTTTAATCCAAAGTTTAAGTGAATTTTTAAATGTAATTGTATTTTGGATATTTAATAATGATATTAATTCTAGTAAAGAAATTAAATCAAAGACACTTTTACCTTCTACTTCTGGATGTGTTCACCATCTGCGCTAGATTGAGATTGTGATCTTGAATATCTATTGGTAGAAGTTTGAAGGTTCTTATTTACTAGAGGTCTTGGATTAACATTTACTTTAGCCTTAGGAGTCGTGTTGTTTAATATTAGTTGTTTTTTCATAGCTTGTTGTTCTTTCTTCTTGTTTTCATTTGTTTTTTTAATTTTTATTCTACTGTTATTTTCTTTATTCAATGTATCACTTATATTTGTAAGAGATGGCGTTGCTTTTCTTTCTTCGAAAATTACTTCTACTTGTTCTAATTTGTGGACTGTATAGGAGTTATTGTCGATATATAACTTGTTTCCTTTAATAAATGATTTATTTTCTTTGTTTTCCCGGGCCTTTTGCAGATGTGTTCTTAATATTTTATTTTCTGGTCTCTGTTGATAAGTTAAGTCAAAGACAACATTTATTCCAGTCTCTTTTAGATTTCTGCACTGTTTTAGTAATTCAATCATTTTCAAATATGAAGAGAATTCAATCTGCGAAATTATTCACTCTGTATAAGTTCTTCAAATAAGATGGAGTAATATCTACATCTAAGAGTTCCTTGAATATTTCACAAATATTTTTAATGTTAGATTGTTCTTCATTTAAACCGAAAACTAGGATGATATTCTTCTTGGTTTGTCGCTCTGAGTATTTAGTAAATAACATATATATTCCATAAAGTAGAAAAACGACCATCTATTATGTATTTCTCCAGATGTTCTGACTATGGTCAAAAATTAATCATTTCATCGCAGGATGGATTAAAGCTTAAATATAAAATTTGACTTTTTTCTCTTATTC